>CM054396.1:0-10000 GCA_028858755.1 Ara ararauna
TTCCTGTCCTGCCCTGTCCTATCATATCCTATCCAATATTAACCCCTCCTCTCCTTTCCTCTCCTCTCCTCTCCTCTCCTCTCCTCTCCTCTCCTCTCCTCTCCTCTCCTCTCCTCTCCTCTCCTCTCCTCTCGTCTCCTCTAATCTCCTCTCCTCTCCTCTCCCCTCTTCTCCGACCCTTTCCTATCCTATTCTATCCTATACTATCCTACCCTATCCTGCCCTATATTATCCCTCCTCTCCTCTCCTCTCCTCTCCTCTCCTCTCCTCTCCTCTCCTCTCCTCTCCTCTCCTCTCCTGTCCTCTCTTCTCCGATCCTTTCCTATCCTATCCTCTCCTCTCTTCTCCGATCCTTTACTTTCCTATCCTATCCTATCCTATCCTATCCTATCCTATCCTATCCTACCCTATACTTTTCATCTTCTCCTCTCCTCTCCTCTCCTCTCCTCTCCTCTCCTCTCCTCTCCTCTAATCTCCTCTCCTCTCCTCTCCTCTCCTCTCCTCTCCTCTCCTCTCCCCTCTTCTCCGACCCTTTCCTGTCCTATTCTATCCTATACTATCCTACCCTATCCTGCCCTATATTATCCCTCCTCTCCTCTCCTCTCCTCTCCTCTCCTCTCCTCTCCTCTCCTCTCCTCTCCTCTCCTCTCTTCTCCAATCCTTTCCTATCCTATCCTATCCTATCCTATCCTATCCTATCCTATCCTACCCTATACTTTTCATCTTCTCCTCTCCTCTCCTCTATTCTGCTCTCCTCTCCTCTCCTCTCCTCTCCTCTCCTCTCCTCTCCTCTCCTCTCCTCTCCTCTCCTCTCCTCTCTTCTCCCCTCCCCTCCCCTCCCCTCCTCTCTTCTCAGATCCTTTCCTATCCTATCCAATCCTATCCTATCCTATCCTATCCTATCCTATCCTATCCTATACTATCCAATCCTATCCTATCCTATCCTATCCATCTTATCCTATCCTACCCTATACTTTTCATCTTCTCCTCTCTTCTCCTCTCCTCTCCTCTCCTCTCCTCTCCTCTCCTCTCCTCTCCTCTCCTCTCCTCTCCTCTAATCTCCTCTCCTCTCCTCTCCTCTCCTCTAATCTCCTCTCCTCTAATCTCCTCTCCTCTCCTCTAATCTCCTCTCCTCTAATCGCCTCTCCTCTCCTCTCCTCTCCTCTCCTCTCCTCTCCTCTCCTCTCCTCTCTTCTCCGATCCTTTCCTATACTATCCTATCCTAACCTATCCCACCCTATCCTATCCTGTCCTATACTATCCTATCCTATCCAATCCTATCCTACCCTATGCTTTTCATCTTCTGCTCTCCTCTCTTCTCCTCTCCTCTCCTCTCCTCACCTCTCCTCTCCTCTCCTCTCCTCTCCTCTCCTCTCCTCTCCACTCCTCTCCCATCGTCACTTCTCTGATCTTTTCCTATCCTATCCTATCCTATCCTATCCTATCCTATCCTATCCTATCCTAGTCTATCCTATCCTATCCCATCCTATCCTATCCTATCCTATCCTCCCCTACCCTATACTTTTCATCTTCACCTCTCCTCTCCTCTCCTCTCCTCTCCTCACCCCTCCCCGCCCCGCCCCTCCTCTCCTCTCCTCTCCTCTCCTCTCCTCTCCTCTCCTCTCCTCTCCTCTCCTCTCCTCTCCTCTCCTCTCCTCTCCTCTCCTCTCCTCTCCTCTCCTCTCCTCTCCTCTCTTCTGCGATCCTTTCCTTTCCTTTCCTTTCCTTTCCTTTCCTTTCCTTTCCTTTCCTATCCTATCCTTTCCTAACCTATCCTACCCAATCCTATCCCATCCTATCATGTCCTGTCCTTTCCTATCCTATCCTATCCTATATTCCCCCCCCCGTTCTCCTCTCCTCTCCTCCCCTCTCCTCTCCTCTCCTCTCCATTCCTCTCCTCCCCTACCCTTCCCTACCCTACCCTACCCTACCCTACCACACGATGCCCTAATCTAACTTACCACATCCTATCCTCTCCTATCGTATCCTATCCTATCCTATCCTGCCCTGTCCTGTCCTGTCCTTTCAAATCCTATAATATATTAACCCCTCCTCTCCTCTCCACTCCTCTCCTCTCCTCTCCCCTCCCCTCCTCTCCTCTCCTCTCCTCTCCTCTCCTCTCCTCTCCTCTCCTCTCCTCTCCTCTCCTCTCCACTCCTCTCTTCTGCGATCCTTTCCTTTCCTTTCCTTTGCTTTCGTTTCTTTTCCTTTCCTTTCCTTTCCTTTCCTTTCCTTTCCTTTCCTTTCCTTTCCCTTCCTTTCCTATCCTATCCTTTCCTAACCTATCCTACCCAATCCTATGCTATCCTATCCTATCATGTCCTGTCCTTTCCTATCCTATCCTATCCTATCCTATCCTATCCTATATTCTCCCCCCGTTCTCCTCTCCTCTCCTCTCCTCTCCTCTCCTCTCCTATCCTCTCCTCTCCTCTCCATTCCTCTCCTCCCCTACCCTTCCCTACCCTACCCTACCCTACCACACGATGCCCTAATCTAGCTTACCACATCCTGTCCTCTCCTATCCTATCCTATCCTATCCTATCCTATCCTATCCTATCCTGTCCTTTCCTGTCCTGTCCTGTCAAATCCTATAATATATTAACCCCTCCTCTCCTCTCCTCTCCTCTCCTCTCCTCTCCTCTCCTCTCCTCTCCTCTCCTCTCCTCTGCTCTCCTCTCCACTCTTCTACGATCCTTTCCTATCCTATCCTAACCTACACTATCCTACCCTATACTATCCTACCCTATCCTGCCCTATATTATCCCTCCTCTCCTCTCCTCCTCTCCTCTCCTCTCCTCTCCTCTCCTCTCCTCTCCTCTCCTCTCCTCTCTCCTCTCCTCTCCTCTCCTATCCTCTCCTCTCCTCTCCTCTCCACTCCAGCCTACCCTACCCTGCCCTACCCTACCCTACCCTACCCTAAGCTATCCTATCCTATCCTATGCTATCCTATACTATCCTATTATATCTTCCAGCCTCCTCTCCTCTCCTCTCCTCACCCCTCACCTCACCTCCCCTTCTCTCCTCTCTTCTCTTCTCCTCTCCTCTCCTCTCCTCTCCTCTCCTCTCCTCTCCTCTCCTCTCCTCTCCTCTCCTCTCCTCTCCTCTCCTCTCCTCTCCTCTCCTCTCCTCTCCTCTCCTCTCCTCTCCTCTCATCTCATCTCATCTCATCTCATCTCATCTCCACTCCAGCCGACCCTACCCTACCCTACCCTAACCTATCCTATCCTATCCTATCCTATGCTATCCTATACTATCCTATTATATCTTCCAGCCTCCTCTCCTCTCCTCTCCCCTCCTCTCCTCTCCTCTCTTCTCCTCTCCTGTCTTCTCCTCTCCTCTCCTCTCCTCTCCTCCCCTCCCCTCCCCTCCCCTCCCCTCCCCTCCCCTCCCCTCCCCTCCCCTCTCCTCTCCTCTCCTCTCCTCTCCTCTCCTCTCCTCTCCTCTCCTCTCCTCTCCTCTCCTCTCCTCACCTCTCCTCTCCTCTCCTCACCTCTCCTCTCCACTCCTCTCCTCTGCTCTCCTCTCCTCTCCTCTCCTCTCCTCTCCTCTAATCTCCTCTGCTCTCCTCTCCTCTCCTCTCATCTCCTCTAATCTCCTCTCCTCTCCTCTCCCCTCTTCTCCGACCCTTTCCTACCCTATCCAATCCTATACTATCCGACCCTATCCTGCGCTATATTATCCCTCCTCTCCCCTCCTCTCCTCTCCTCTCCTCTCCTCTCCTCTCCTCTCCTCTGCTCTCCTCTCCTCTCCTCTCCTCTCCTCTCCTCTCCTCTCCTCTCCTCTCCTCTCCTCTCCTCTCCTCTCTTCTCCGATCCTTTCCTATCCTATCCTATCCTATCCTATCCTATTGTATCCTATCCTATCCTACCCTATACTTTTCATCTTCTCCTCTCCTCACCTCTCCTCTCCTCTCCACTCCTCTCCTCTCCACTCCTCTCCTCTCCTCTCCTCTCCTCTCCTCTCCTCTCCTCTCCTCTCCTCTCCTCTCCTCTCCTCTCCTCTCCTCTCCTCTCCTCTCCTCTCCTCTCCTCTCCTCTCCTCTCCTGTCTTACTCTACCCTACCCTACCCTACCATACAATAACCTACCCGACCCTACCATACCCTAACCTACCCCACCCAACATTACCCTACCCTACCCTATCCCACCTTTCCCGACCCTACCCTACCCAAGCCTTCCGTACCCTATCCTACCCTACCCTATCCTACCCTACCCTAAACTACCCTACCCTACACTACCCGACCCCACACTACCCTACCCTACCCAACCTTGCGATATCGTATCCCTCCCTACCCTACGCTAGCCTACTCTACCCTCCTCTACCCAACCCTACCTTATCCTATCCTATGATATCCTATACTATCCTATTCTATTTTCCACTCTCCTCTCCTCTCCTACCCTACTCTTCCCTACACTACCCTACCCTACCCTACCCTACGCTACCACACTCTACCCGACCGTACCCTACCTTACCACACCCTATCCTAACCTAACCGATCCTATCCTCTCCTATCATATCCTATCCTATCCTATGCTATGCTATCCTATCCTATCCTGTCCTGCCCTGTCCTATCATATCCTATCCAATATTAACCCCTCCTCTCCTTTCCTCTCCTCTCCTCTCCTCTCCTCTCCTCTCCTCTCCTCTCCTCTCCTCTCGTCTCCTCTAATCTCCTCTCCTCTCCTCTCCCCTCTTCTCCGACCCTTTCCTATCCTATTCTATCCTATACTATCCTACCCTATCCTGCCCTATATTATCCCTCCTCTCCTCTCCTCTCCTCTCCTCTCCTCTCCTCTCCTCTCCTCTCCTCTCCTCTCCTCTCCTCTCCTCTCCTCTCCTCTCCTGTCCTCTCTTCTCCGATCCTTTCCTATCCTATCCTCTCCTCTCTTCTCCGATCCTTTACTTTCCTATCCTATCCTATCCTATCCTATCCTATCCTACCCTATACTTTTCATCTTCTCCTCTCCTCTCCTCTCCTCTCCTCTCCTCTCCTCTAATCTCCTCTCCTCTCCTCTCCTCTCCTCTCCTCTCCTCTCCCCTCTTCTCCGACCCTTTCCTGTCCTATTCTATCCTATACTATCCTACCCTATCCTGCCCTATATTATCCCTCCTCTCCTCTCCTCTCCTCTCCTCTCCTCTCCTCTCCTCTCCTCTCCTCTCCTCTCCTCTCCTCTCCTCTCCTCTCTTCTCCAATCCTTTCCTATCCTATCCTATCCTATCCTATCCTATCCTATCCTATCCTACCCTATACTTTTCATCTTCTCCTCTCCTCTCCTCTATTCTGCTCTCCTCTCCTCTCCTCTCCTCTCCTCTCCTCTCCTCTCCTCTCCTCTCTTCTCCCCTCCCCTCCCCTCCCCTCCTCTCTTCTCAGATCCTTTCCTATCCTATCCAATCCTATCCTATCCTATCCTATCCTATCCTATCCTATACTATCCAATCCTATCCTATCCTATCCTATCCATCTTATCCTATCCTACCCTATACTTTTCATCTTCTCCTCTCTTCTCCTCTCCTCTCCTCTCCTCTCCTCTCCTCTCCTCTCCTCTCCTCTCCTCTCCTCTCCTCTAATCTCCTCTCCTCTCCTCTCCTCTCCTCTAATCTCCTCTCCTCTAATCTCCTCTCCTCTCCTCTAATCTCCTCTCCTCTAATCGCCTCTCCTCTCCTCTCCTCTCCTCTCCTCTCCTCTCCTCTCCTCTCCTCTCTTCTCCGATCCTTTCCTATACTATCCTATCCTAACCTATCCCACCCTATCCTATCCTGTCCTATACTATCCTATCCTATCCAATCCTATCCTACCCTATGCTTTTCATCTTCTGCTCTCCTCTCTTCTCCTCTCCTCTCCTCTCCTCACCTCTCCTCTCCTCTCCTCTCCTCTCCTCTCCTCTCCTCTCCTCTCCTCTCCTCTCCACTCCTCTCCCATCGTCACTTCTCTGATCTTTTCCTATCCTATCCTATCCTATCCTATCCTATCCTATCCTATCCTATCCTATCCTAGTCTATCCTATCCTATCCCATCCTATCCTATCCTATCCTATCCTCCCCTACCCTATACTTTTCATCTTCACCTCTCCTCTCCTCTCCTCTCCTCTCCTCTCCTCACCCCTCCCCGCCCCGCCCCTCCTCTCCTCTCCTCTCCTCTCCTCTCCTCTCCTCTCCTCTCCTCTCCTCTCCTCTCCTCTCCTCTCCTCTCCTCTCCTCTCCTCTCCTCTCCTCTCCTCTCCTCTCTTCTGCGATCCTTTCCTTTCCTTTCCTTTCCTTTCCTTTCCTTTCCTTTCCTTTCCTTTCCTTTCCTTTCCTATCCTATCCTTTCCTAACCTATCCTACCCAATCCTATCCCATCCTATCATGTCCTGTCCTTTCCTATCCTATCCTATCCTATATTCCCCCCCCCGTTCTCCTCTCCTCTCCTCCCCTCTCCTCTCCTCTCCTCTCCATTCCTCTCCTCCCCTACCCTTCCCTACCCTACCCTACCCTACCACACGATGCCCTAATCTAACTTACCACATCCTATCCTCTCCTATCGTATCCTATCCTATCCTATCCTGCCCTGTCCTGTCCTGTCCTTTCAAATCCTATAATATATTAACCCCTCCTCTCCTCTCCACTCCTCTCCTCTCCTCTCCCCTCCCCTCCTCTCCTCTCCTCTCCTCTCCTCTCCTCTCCTCTCCTCTCCTCTCCTCTCCTCTCCTCTCCTCTCCTCTCCTCTCCACTCCTCTCTTCTGCGATCCTTTCCTTTCCTTTCCTTTGCTTTCGTTTCTTTTCCTTTCCTTTCCTTTCCTTTCCTTTCCTTTCCTTTCCTTTCCTTTCCTTTCCCTTCCTTTCCTATCCTATCCTTTCCTAACCTATCCTACCCAATCCTATGCTATCCTATCCTATCATGTCCTGTCCTTTCCTATCCTATCCTATCCTATCCTATCCTATCCTATCCTATATTCTCCCCCCGTTCTCCTCTCCTCTCCTCTCCTCTCCTCTCCTCTCCTCTCCTCTCCTATCCTCTCCTCTCCTCTCCATTCCTCTCCTCCCCTACCCTTCCCTACCCTACCCTACCCTACCACACGATGCCCTAATCTAGCTTACCACATCCTGTCCTCTCCTATCCTATCCTATCCTATCCTATCCTATCCTGTCCTTTCCTGTCCTGTCCTGTCAAATCCTATAATATATTAACCCCTCCTCTCCTCTCCTCTCCTCTCCTCTCCTCTCCTCTCCTCTCCTCTCCTCTCCTCTGCTCTCCTCTCCACTCTTCTACGATCCTTTCCTATCCTATCCTAACCTACACTATCCTACCCTATACTATCCTACCCTATCCTGCCCTATATTATCCCTCCTCTCCTCTCCTCTCCTCTCCTCTCCTCTCCTCTCCTCTCCTCTCCTCTCCTCTCCTCTCCTCTCCTCTCCTCTCCTCTCCTCTCCTATCCTCTCCTCTCCTCTCCTCTCCACTCCAGCCTACCCTACCCTGCCCTACCCTACCCTACCCTACCCTAAGCTATCCTATCCTATCGTATGCTATCCTATACTATCCTATTATATCTTCCAGCCTCCTCTCCTCTCCTCTCCTCACCCCTCACCTCACCTCCCCTTCTCTCCTCTCTTCTCTTCTCCTCTCCTCTCCTCTCCTCTCCTCTCCTCTCCTCTCCTCTCCTCTCCTCTCCTCTCCTCTCCTCTCCTCTCCTCTCCTCTCCTCTCTTCTCCTCTCCTCTCCTCTCTTCTCCTCTCCTCTCCTCTCCTCTCCTCTCCTCTCCTCTCCTCTCCTCTCCTCTCCTCTCATCTCATCTCATCTCATCTCCACTCCAGCCGACCCTACCCTACCCTACCCTAACCTATCCTATCCTATCCTATCCTATGCTATCCTATACTATCCTATTATATCTTCCAGCCTCCTCTCCTCTCCTCCCCTCTCCTCACCCCTCACCTCCCCTTCTCTCCTCTCTTCTCCTATCCACTCCTCTCCTCTCCTCTCCTCTCCTCTCCTTTCCTCTTCTCTCCTCTCCTCTCGTCTCCTCTAATCTCCTCTCCTCTCCTCTCCCCTCTTCTCCGACCCTTTCCTATCCTATCCAATCCTATACTATCCTACCCTATCCTGCCCTATATTATCCCTCCCCTCCTCTCCTCTCCTCTCCTCTCCTCTCCTCTCCTCTCCTCTCCTCTCCTCTCCTCTAATGTCCTCTCCTCTCATCTCCTCTAATCTCCTCTCCTCTCCTCTCCCCTCTTCTCCGACCCTTTTCTATCCTATCCAATCCTATACTATCCTACCCTATCCTGCCCTATATTATCCCTCCCCTCCTCTCCTCTCCTCTCCTCTCCTCTCTTTTCCTCTCCTCTCCTCTCCCCTCCTCTCCTCTCCTCTCCTCTCCTCTCCTCTCCTCTCCTCTCCTCTAATCTCCTCTGCTCTCCTCTCCTCTCCTCTCCTCTCCTCTAATCTCCTCTCCTCTCCTCTCCCCTCTTCTCCGACCCTTTCCTATCCTATTCTATCCTATATTATCCTACACTATCCTGCCCTATATTATCCCTCCTCTCCTCTCCTCTCCTCTCCTCTCCTCTCCTCTCCTCTCCTCTCCTCTCCTCTCCTCTCCTCTCCTCTCCTCTCCTCTCCTCTCCTCTCCTCTCCTCTCTTCTCCGACCCTTTCCTACCCTATCCAATCCTATACTATCCGACCCTATCCTGCGCTATATTATCCTTCCTCTCCCCTCCTCTCCACTCCTCTCCTCTCCTCTCCTCTCCTCTCCTCTCCTCTCCTCTCCTCTCCTCTCCTCTCGTCTCCTCTAATCTCCTCTCCTCTCCTCTCCCCTCTTCTCCGACCCTTTCCTATCCTATTCTATCCTATATTATCCTACCCTATCCTGCCCTATATTATCCCTCCTCTCCTCTCCTCTCCTCTCCTCTCCTCTCCTCTCCTCTCCTCTCCTCTCCTCTCCTCTCCTCTCCTCTCCTCTCCTCTCTTCTCCGATCCTTTCCTATCCTATCCTATCCTATCCTATCCTATCCTACCCTATACTTTTCATCTTCTCCTCTCCTCTCCTCTATTCTACTCTCCTCTCCTCTCCTCTCCTCTCCTCTCCTCTCCTCTCCTCTCCTCTCCTCTCCTCTCCCCTCCCCTCCCCTCCCCTCCTCTCTTCTCCGATCCTTTCCTATCCTATCCTATCCTATCCTATCCTATCCTATCCTATCCTACCCTATACTTTTCATCTTCTCCTCTCCTCTATTCTCTTCTCCTCTCCTCTATTCTCCTCTCCTCTCCTCTCCTCTCTTCTCCGATCCTTTCCTTTCCTTTCCTATCCTATCCTATCCTATCCATCTTATCCTATCCTACCCTATACTTTTCATCTTCTCCTCTCTTCTCCTCTCCTCTCCTCTCCTCTAATCTCCTCTCCTCTAATCTCCTCTCCTCTCCTCTCCTCTCTTCTCCGATCCTTTCCTATGCTATCCTATCCTATCCTAACCTATCCCACCCTATCCTATCCTGTCCTATACTATCCTATCCTATCCTATGCTTTTCATCTTCTCCTCTCCTCTCTTCTCCTCTCCTCTCCTCTCCTCTCCTCTCCTCTCCTCTCTTCTCCTCTCCTCTCCACTCCTCTCCCATCCTCACTTCTCTGATCTTTTCCTATCCTATCCCATCCTAGTCTATCCTATCCTATCCTATCCTATCCTATCCTATCCTATCCTACCCTCCCCTACCCTATACTTTTCATCTTCACCTCTCCTCTCCTCTCCTCTCCTCTCCTCACCCCTCACCTCCCCTCCTCTCCTCTCCTCTCCTCTCCTCTCCTCTCCTCTCCTCTCCTCTCCTCTCCTCTCCTCTCCTCTCCTCTCCTCTCCTCTCCTCTCCTCTCCTCTCCTCTCCTCTCCCCTCTTCTCCGACCCTTTCCTATCCTATCCAATCCTATACCATCCTGCCCTATCCTGCCCTATATTATCCCTCCTCTCCTCTCCTCTCCTCTCCTCTCCTCTCCTCTCCT
Source organism: Ara ararauna (assembly GCA_028858755.1). Taxonomy (NCBI): domain Eukaryota; kingdom Metazoa; phylum Chordata; class Aves; order Psittaciformes; family Psittacidae; genus Ara; species Ara ararauna. Next base: position 9,961 of record CM054396.1, read on the forward strand.
CTCCTCTTCTCTCCTCTCTTCTCCGATCCTTTCCTATCCT